>SJYO01030260.1:34933266-34946582 GCA_006410555.1 Capra ibex | reverse complement strand
GTAGCTCAACCACTACGGTAGGTCGGTAGAGTAGGAGACAGTAGGGGAAGAGGAGGACGGGGGTTAGGGAGGGTCGTAGTCTCAGAAAAGGTTACTCAGTTGAGAAGCGTACTCCACCAGTTTCATAACCTCAAAGTCGAAATCGTAGTCAGGAAGGTTTCATGTTGGTCCTGACTAGAGGAAATCTTACCTGACCAACCTAGAGGAGAGTCAGGTTCCCTGAGAGTTCTCAGAAGAGGTTGTGGTGTCAAGTTTTCGTAGTTAAGAAGTCACGAGTCGAAAGAAGTGTCAGGTTGAGAGTGTAGGTATGTACTGGTGATCTTCTTGGTATCGGAACTGATCTGACTGGAAAGAACCGTTTCATTCCAGGGATGAAAAGTTATACGATAGATCCAACCAGTATTGAAAGGAAGGTTCCTCATTCACAGAAAATTAAAGTACAGACGTCAGTGGTAGACGTCACAAAAATCTCGGGGTTTTTTATTTCAGACTGTGACAAAGGTGACAAAGGAGTAGATAAAGGGTACTTCACTACCCTGGTCTACGGTACTAGAAACAAAAGACTTACAATTCGAAATTCGGTTTCATAGTCTCTTTACGTTTAGTTTTGATGTTACTCTATAGTGGAGTGTGGTCAGTCTTACTGGTAGTAGTTTTTCAGACGTTTGTTGTTTACGACCTCTCCCACACCTCTTTTCCCTTGCGAGAACGTGAGAACCACCCTTACATTTAACTATGTCGGTGATACCTTCTACCATACCTCTAAGGAATTTTTGATCCTTATTTTGGTGGTATACTGGGTCGTTAGCGTGAGGATCCGTATATGGGACTCCTTTGGTTTTGACTTTCTCTGTGTACAAAGGGTCACAAGTAACGTCGCGATAAATACTATCGATCTTGTACCTTCGTTGGATCTACGGGTAGCTAACTACTTACCTATTTCTTCAACACCATGTATATGTGTTACCTTATAAATAATGAGTCGGTATATTTCCTTGTGTAAACTCAGTCAAGACTACGTCACGTACTTGGATCTTGGATAATATGTCTCACTTCACTCAGTCTTTCTCTTCCTATTTATAGCATAAGGTTGTGTATATATGTCTTAATCTTCTTACCATGACTTCTTGAATAAATGTCCCGTCGTTACGTCTTTTTCTGTATCTCTTGTATGAATACCTGTACTCCTCTCCCCTTCTCTCCCACTCTACATACCTTTCTCATTGTAACTTTGAATGTAACGGTATACATTTTGTCTGTCGGTTGCCCTTAAACGACATACCGAGTCTTTTGAGTTTGTCCCCGAGACATAGTTGAATCTCCCCACCCTATCCCTCCCTCTACTCTCCCTCAAAGTTTTCCCTCCTCTGTATACATATGGATACCGACTAAGTACAACTCCAAACTGTCTTTTGTTGTTTTAAGACATTTCGTTAATAGGAAGTTATTTTTTTTATTTAACTTTTCTTTTTTTTTTTTATTCGATGTTTCTGGATTCCTTTCCATGAACATTCCTTGTACCTTGGTTATTCTACGATCGTTGGTCTACTAAGCCCTTTCCAGTTTTCCTCTCCCCTGTGCGTCCAGGTATACAGGGTGGTTGGCGGGCCTTAGGAAGGCCGACCTTAGGTGGGACCCACTCGTTCACATGTGGTGGTCTCTCCTGCGACTCGGTCTCGCTAACCGTCTCTGTTCGGCCTTTGAGTGGGGGAGGGGAATTTCGGGTTCCGACTCTCGGTACACCGTCTCGGTACGACGACGAGAGACTGCCCGAGGGGAGGCGTTATTTCGGAGACCGAAACAGTCGGGTACTCAGAGGAGTCTGTACGTAGACTCACGATCTGCAGGAGAGGGCCCGGGGTCTTACCCAGCGGAAAGGATGATGTCTTTAAATCAGGAGTGAGTAGTTCCAGTCAAACAGAAGAGTTCAAGAGGTGTCTTTGACTTGGTTGTCCCATGTATCTCTCTATCTATTCTACTCTAAATGATACCCTTGACCAAGGACACTAATACCAGCCGGAGACGTTCGACCTCTGGGTCCTTTTGGTCACTATCCTGAGTCAGGTTTAGGTGTCCGGGCTCTTGGTCCTCGAGGCTGTAGGTTCCTGTATCCTCTGGACCTGTAGAGTCGAATTCGTTCTCTCGTTTAAACGGGAAGAAGGTGGAAGAACGAGATCAGTTGTCTGACCTACTCCGGGTGTGTGTCACCCCTCCGACGAGAAGAAAAGACCCGGACGACCAAGGTGCGACTAGAGGAAACCTCTGCGGGAGTTTCTATGTGAGTCCTCCTTACGAAATAGCCGAGCGATCTGTTCGAGAACCGGTACCGTCACCTGTACATTTTAATTGGTAGTGTCGTATGTTACCCGATAATAGGACGAAAAATTCCTTCCTTTGACTGTGTCCGATGTTGGTCCTACTTGAGCCTTCTGTAATACGGTTCAATTTTTACGGTCGGTGCTTTCCTGTTTATAAAGACTAAGACAAATACACTTCAAGGATCTCATCAGTTTAAGTGTCTCTGTCTTTCCTCTCCCCTCCAAAGGTCTCCGGCTTCCTCCTCTCAACCCTTCAATAATAGATTATTCACAATGACTCTAAACCCGAGGGGTCCACCGTGATCACCATTTCTTGGGCGGACACCTACGTCGTCTGTATTCTCTACGTCCAAGCTAGGGACCCAGTCCTTCTAGGGCACCTCCTCCTTTACCATTAGGGTGCCTGTCTCCTCGGACCACCCGAGATCTGGTATCCCAGAGTTTCTCAGCCTGTGTTGATTTCGCTGCGTCGTGAGTCCGTGGTGCACGGCCCGGAGTACGACCCCGGTACGTCGATCCTTCGTGTCCTGTGTCCACGGCGAGACTTCCTGATGGTAAGGCTGGACATTAAGAGTGTTCAACAGACTACGGTATTCCGTGTCCCTACGAAGTTTCCGTGACAGGTTCCCAATTCCGTGAGAAAGGGTTTCGGGGGTGGAGGGTCCTACGAGAGTAAAGAGTACCTCACCGTAGTGACCCGAGGGGACCTTACTAGGAGACAGGACAGGTTACAGTTTAGAGACTGTAGTACGATGGGAAGGGTCCCGGTCGTCTGACACCAAGTTTGTCGTCTCGTGTCTGTGTGCAGAACGTCGAAGATTAATTTAGTGGTGACGGTTACACTTGGTCGGGGTCCTGTGTGCGTACGACGCAAGTTAATCTCGGGAGAGAGACGAGTAAACGAGCTAATTGTCGTCTTTGCTCTTTTACGTCCAAAGGTGACGAACCATGGTTCCCCATCTTTACAACTTATGCAGGTCCTAAGACTCACAGAGCGAGAAGGATTAGTCGGAGTGAGAAGGGTGTAGTGTCGTCTCCGACCCTCGGTTCTCTACTTAAGTTGTACCGGAAAGTTTAGGATGTAATCCTACGTGAGTGTGTTTCTACTTAATAGTAAAGAGGTTACTTGTTATTTTACTGGGAACTGTTTACTTTGATTACGTTTTCGTCAACACATACGGGACGTCAAGCTAATTTTCCATTTATTTTCCACTGGAGGTGTAGTTAAACCTTGCATCCTTACTGCAGTAAATATTTCTGATAACGGTCAAGGAAATTAGGGAGGATGTATAGTTTCACCAGTTTTAAGAAACACCGAGTACGAACTCGGAGAGAAAAGTTCTAGGGTGGTCCATTGGTTTCTCCGTCGTCCGAAGTTCGTGGGACGTGTAAGTTCCCAAAACAAAGGGTTTCATAACGGTCCTGTGTCCATTCGGACCCACATACGGAGGAAATCTTAAACAATACCTGACTTATAAATACTGAGGTGAGTTTCAAGGATACAACTTTGGATTTGAAAGGTACACTACCACTCACCTCTATCCCGGAAACCCTTGATTCGTGCAAGTCAAGTCAATTCAGTGAGTCAGCACAGGCTGAGAAACGTTGGGGTACCTGACGTCATGTGGTCCGGAGGGACAGGTAGTGGTTGAGGACCTCAAATGAGTTTGAGAACAGATAACTTAGCCACTACGGTAGGTTGGTAGAGTGGGAGACAACAGAGGAAGAGGAGGGCGGAAGTTAGAAAGGGTCGTAGTCCTAGAAAAGTTTACTCAGTCAAGAAGCGTAGTCCACCGGTTTCATAACGTCAAAGTCGAAGTCGTAGTCAGGAAGGTTACTTGTGGGTCCTGACTAAAGGAAATCTTACCTGACCAACCTAGAGGAACGTCAGGTTCCCTGAGAATTCTCAAAAGAGGTTGTGGTGTCAAGTTTTCGTAGTTAAGAAGTTGTGAGTCGAAGGAAATACTAGGTTGAGAGTATGGGTATGTACTGATGACCTTTTTGGTATCGAAACTGATCTGTCTAGAGACAGTCGTTTCATTACAGAGACGAAAAATTATACGACAGATCCAAAGAGGATCGAAAAGAAGGTTCCTCGTTCACAGAAAATGAAAGTATCGACGTCAGTGGTAGACGTCACTAAAACCTTGGGTTTTTATGGTACAAGTCTCGACCAGTACTTCCGCCGTGGAGTGTTACCCCAATCACGGGAACACTCTCCCTCTTTCTCTTGAGAGGGAGGAAGGTTTGTGCTCGCATGTGAGATTCCTTGTCGGTGTACTCGTGTCACTCTTGAACCGACGGACGTTGGGGTTTCTCCTGGGAGGGGTCCTGGTTTAGAAAGACCGTGGGACGAGTACCTGCGGGTCGGAGGTCCTTACACTCATGTACTCGTGGACGAGTAAAATTTGTTACGAGGGGTGGTCATCTTACCCACGCCTCACCTGGGGTCTTCACCTACGGTAATACCATTACAAAGTATCGTCGGGTTTATCTGACTCCGTCTTGAAACCGCCCGAAGGGACCACCGAGTCGCCATTTCTTAGGCGGACGGTTACGTCCTCTGAACCGAAACTTGGGACCCAGTCCCTCTAGGGGACCTCTTCCTTTACCGTTAGGTGAGGTCATAAGAACGGACCCTTTATGGTATCTGTCTCCTCAGACCTCCCGATACCAGGTTCCCCAGTGTTTCTACACCCGTACTGAACCACTGATTTGTTGTTGTTCTTCCCCTATGGTCACCAATCCGGAACCACGGTCCGACGCAAAGGGACCGGCTGTCCTAGTGGGACTTACGTTCAGTCCTATTCGTGACTCCTGTGGAAGGAGGGACACACGTTAGGCTGTCCTCTGCGACTAAAGGACACAGGTCGTCCTGTCACCCGGACCGTCCAGACGAAGGCCTCCACGACTGAAGACCCCAGGAGAGGCGTGGGTAAGATCGAATATCGTATCAGAGGTAACAAGTACGTTCTTTTTGGTCCAGTGTGACTTCCCAAATTCAGTATCCTTTCGTAAAAGTCATTACAACCTGAAATTTTTCAGTGGCACAGGTTATATCTTCGAAGGGCGGACATGAGTTCCGAGACGGGGGTTCAGGAACGGGACACCAGAGAAACCAGTCCGGTTCCCTACTCCAGTCTGACGTAAGTCACCGAAGGTCCGCCCCATAGGTACTCTCGTGTTCTTTTCCCTTAAACCACAAGTCGCCTTCTGACCTCATCCCCGACACGATCCGCTCCCTCGAGACCTTACACCTCCGTCGAGTACGTTGACCCTAAAAAGACGAGTTAGAGACACGAGGTTTTCGGGATTACACAGAGTAAGTCCGTCACACGATGTAAAGGGACGAAGAGGTTTATTTAATGGTACCAGAATAAACGAACACCAATTATCTCTAAGGGGAGACTGGGACACTGAGTCCGTTGGTGTGAGGTTCACCTGTGTTAGTGGGGGAGTTGTTGGGGGAGTCGACGGACGTTTTATGTGGAGAGAGTAGAAGTCATTCCTTGAGAACCCCGAAGAGGACAACGGTTCTTAAACCCCCACAACATTTAGTTGGTCTGGGCTTATTTTGAATTTTAAAATTTTTCAGAGTACTTTAGATACGTACTGTTAACGCAATCCCAAAGGGATAGAAGTAAAAATTTTTTAGACGTGAAAGAGAATTTCCAACTTAAAAATTTTTCCTTATTTACTTTTTCTTTTTCTTTAACTCCCACAGGTGTGAAGACTCCACCGAGTCACCATTTCTTAGACGGACGGTTACGTCCTCTGGAATCTTTTTCAGTGTCCCGTTTTCCGTCCCCAGTCAATGATTTTTCGTCTTTCCTCACACTTAAGACCCGGTGCTCTAGGTCTGGGTCAGCAGGACCCGTGTAAGTGCACTCAGGTCTACGAATCCTTCATTTGTTGGGACGGGTGAAGGGAATCCCGAGGACCAGTTACAATAGTTACGTATCCTCTCTATGAACCTCTTTATGACCGAAGGGATCATCAAGTCGACCATTTCTTAGGTGGACGTTACGTCCTCTGGGACCAAACTAAGGACCCAACCCTTCTAGGGGACCTCTTCCCTATCCGATGGGTGAGGTCATAAGAACCCGAAGGGACCACCGAGTTTGTCATTTCTTAGACGGAAGTTACGTCCTCTGGACCTAAGTTAGGGACCCAACTCTTCTAGGGGACCTCCTTCCGTACCGTTGGGTGAGGTCATAAGAACAGACCTTTTAGGTCTCCTCGGACCTCCCGATGTCAGGTGTTCGAACGTTTCTCAACCAGTACTGACTCACTGATTCGTGTGTCGTGTCGTATCCTCTCTATGAACCTCTTTATGACGGAGAAGGGTCTCTGTGTGTCGTGTTGTCGGGGGTCTACATACGTGTACTTAGTATCTGTACGACTCTTCCCTCTACCCCGGTCTACGACTCGAACTAAAAGAGTGTACACTAAATCCCGACTCTCACCAGGATCCGAACAGGTAGTACAGTAATCTTCTTCGCGGGTGGTAGGTCGGACCGGAAGACTGGAATTCGACGTGTTCTGTCTACCATGGGTGTTCTGCCCGGGGACTGTGGGTGGGCATGGAACTAGGGTTTCACGGGACTCGGTGAAGTGGAGTGGCATGGAACTAGGGTTTCACGGGACTCGGTGAAGTGGAGTGGAATGGAACATGGGACGAAGAATCTGGACAAAGACAAGAGTTTGAAGGACTACGAAAGTGGTTGACACAGGTACGCACGGAACACAATACACTAGACACTATTTACGGGTCGACTTTGGTCCAGTGTAGGGTTCCTAGTTTTCGGTCTGGTTTGGGATCCAAGTGAACCGGGGTTTATCCTGTACTTTTAGGTCACGAGTTAAGAAGTCAATTTTTTTTATTACTTACTTATATTAATTGATTAATTAACATCGGTTAAGTCATCGAATTAATTTATATTAGAAATTTAACATATATACGTAGATATATACGTACATATATGTATTAGAGAAAGTCTCCGATGCGACTCTATCCAAACGAACTTACAGAAAAAAGAGAGGAAGGGTATTATAATTTTTACGTTCAATTGATATGCAAGGACCTTAAGGGTCGTTGGGGTTCCTGATATGTCAGGTACCTTACGAGGTCCAGTCTTCTGACCGTACCCATCGACAAGGGAAGAGGTCCCCTAGAAGGGTTGGGTCCTTAGTTTGGGTCCAGAGGGTATGACGTCCGTCTAAGAAATGGTCGACTTGATGGTCCCTTCGGGTTCTAATTTTTACGTTCACTTGATATAAAAGGACCTTAAGGATCGGATAATTCTCATTACTTACCACATTAAACTGTTACGTACCTAAAGAGTAAGACTCGTATAAGTTAAGGACCTTTGACAACCGAACTTTAAGCATTAGTAGACTACCGGTTCCATCGTATTACGTATTTGCTTGGTCACGACACTGGATTCGGTCAGTAAAGAAGAGAGTGTATATTTTATCATTATTATCGAGTACACGTTTATAAATCGTTTGTTAGTACCTTG
Source organism: Capra ibex (assembly GCA_006410555.1). Classification (NCBI taxonomy): domain Eukaryota; kingdom Metazoa; phylum Chordata; class Mammalia; order Artiodactyla; family Bovidae; genus Capra; species Capra ibex. The sequence goes on along the minus strand of SJYO01030260.1, from coordinate 34,938,742 downwards.
TGAAAAATTTAACAAAATTTTAGACTTTCGTACTGTGGACGAACCATCTGAGACTCTCATGGGTACTCTCTCCTGTCTAAATAAATAAAAGGACTTTATCCACGTTTGAATTCTTCTACCTGGGTTTTACTGATAATTGTCCGTGTAGACAAAGTAATGTTAATATGAACATCCATCTGCTCCTTTCGACCAACTTACCGGGGGTCTGCGTCCTGCGACCGGGACACCAAACAGGGATAATCCTCCGACGTCTCCCTTCGTCTTCAGTACTTCTATGGAGACAGAGCGTCCAGTACAGAGTACCACTTTACATGCTCGGACGCAGTGTCACACACGGGGCCTTCTCTGCCAGTGTCGACGTGAGTGGGGTAGAAGGAAACAACCGGGGGCTGTAGTCCCTTCCTCTCGTTTTCCTTGGTGCACAACGACGAGGGTATAAGCCAGGCAGGGACAGCCCCGAAGAGAGGTCCCTCGTGTGCACCGATCGAAACAAGAGTTGCACGAGACAGAACTTGTGTCTGACTGGAGTCTTGGACGTAGGAGACGGAGGTAGTTTTGGACGTCTTCAGGGAGCGACTTCTACGAGTCCTCCTGTTCCGTCCGAGGGACCTGGGAGTACTCTCTTAAGTCCAGGGACCGTAAGGGCTCGTTGGGTGCAGAGTCAGGTCTGTTCCTTCGTTCGACACGGTCCATGGTTGTCGGGGCTGCCTTACGCCCTTAGGGGACTAATGGGTCCACCTAAGTCAACTAGACTCGTGGGTCTAAGAAGGGTCATCCTACTTCCGGCGACCCTTACTGTACTGTCTTCAGAGAAGAAAGTTCCGAGGTGTTCTGACGAGGGGCTCCGGAGAAAGTTGGGGGAAGCGGCCGTGGGTGAGGGACGTACAAGACGGCCTCCCGGTGAACCAAAGACTCGGAGGGGGTGTGTTAGGTCCCGGTCGGTGGCTGTAGAAAAGGTTCTTTACAAGGAAGATGTGATGTACAGAAGTAAGACTTAGAACAGTATTTTGATTTATGGACCGGAGTGTCACCGTGTTTAACGTCGAAATACTCTCGTTGTACGAGATTCCTCAGTACTTGGGAAGGGTCTGTCTTATTTATTTACTCTTATTTCGTCTTTCCGTGACTTATAGTGTCTTTTGGTCCCTCCTTTAGTGTCCTTAACTAGCCGGAATTCTATGCCTCCTAGTCCCCAGTCAATGATTTTTCGTCTTTCCTCACCTTCCTACCTTTTCTTTTTGGTCTGTTCGTCCTACCTTTTCTTTTTTGTCTAAGAAGTTTCTTCTTGGTTTCCTTCTTTTACTAGACATTTGTGTAGGTCTCCTTAGTACAGGACCCACGGGGAACCAACTCTGACAGAGGAGGTGCTTCGGGGGGACTACCATGTCTTACTGAACGAGACGGGGTGTGGGGAGGAAAGAGTCCACGGGAGACAATCTCGAACACAGGGTAGGGACACGAATCGGTACACGGAAAGACAGGGTCGGAGAGTCTACACTCGACCGATGAGTTCTTCTAAGTTTCGTTCAGGAACATAAACTGAAAGGTGTTAAATCAGATAAAAAAGTCTCAGAAAAGAGTTGTCCTATTTCTTAGTTGTCACGTAGGACAAGAGTCATTTATCTACCCATGACCAGTGATTTTCCGGTAAGACGGGGATCAGAGTAACTCAATTTGAGAGGGTTTTCTTTTGGTTGAAGATTCGTTTTACATCTACTATAACCGAGGTCCGTTCCTACACGACGACTAATTACTGTGTCTGTGTGTGTTTTTTGTCTAGAAAAAAAAAAAAATTCAGTTTATGAATATTCGATAAAGTAACACGGTCCTTAACGGAAAGGAATCAAGGATTTATAACGAACAAATTAAAGTATCGGTGACATACTTCACCCACGACAATAATGAGGTAAATATCTTAGATTCTGTGTCTCCCATTCACCGGACTCGTTCCAGTGAGTGATTCATTCAGGTACCGTCTGTCAGACCCAGGTCGGAAATTGAAGTTATTACGACGTATACCCAAACCTCGCACCCAAATTTTTCTTTCTCCCCTCTTTTTTTTTTGAACAATATATTTGACGTCTAAATAATATAGGTTAATCAAATAACAGTGACATTCCTTTCACATGGTTTATTATTCTTACGTTAGATCTCCAATACAGAAACTTAACGTACAGACTTCAATCTACTAGGTCAAAGAGTCCGTTGTCTACTTTCGTTGAACTTATCGGGTTACAGTGCATTGGAAAGTCTTATGACACGAAATACCACAATAGTATCAACGAAAAAAAGAGGGGTATTTATGTCGTCTCCGGAAGTTTTGTTTAACGAGAGTTTATTCGTTATGGCATAAAATACAAGACCAGAAAGTTCTTTAGAAATGGGTCAAGACACTACATAGATTTCTATTTCTTATAATATTTTATTTTCCACTGAACACCATGTGCAGTTACTTTAAATTATTAACTCTTAACAAACGTATTTGTGTAGTTTCGTCTCACCTTCGTACCGTGTCACAATAGTCTTTCGTCGTCGTCAGTAGCTTTCTCGGTTCAATCTTAGTTCGATCCCGGTTAGGGAGAGAGCGTTGTAGTGGAACCTTTAGTACGGGTCCGAGGCACTGGTGCTATCTACGACAAGACTTTACTACTACCGTTTTAGTTGAACCTCCAGTGGATCGACCTTTGTGATCCTCATTCCCGTCCAAACTTCCAGTATGACGTTTGGACCCTACTTGAGTTAATCTAAATAAATGAATAGTGACTGGAAACGACAAAAATTCTTGACACCGAACTCACGTTCGACACATTGAGAGGTTTAAAGTCAAAGGTGTACACACTGTACCACTTTCGGGGATGAAGGATCCAGACATCACTCCTAGTTTAATTTGTTCTGTTAAGAAGTAGTAATAAAGTCCCCTACGTCCCCTCCCCCGGGTCGAGATCTGAGGTCGGAACCTCAGTGAATGAGAGGTTCGGAGTCGGGGAAGTGGAGTTCACCTGGTCGGTCTTAGATGTCTCTACTAGTCCTCCACTCCGTGTGAAGTGTCGTCGGAGGTGTCTGTTTCATAAGTCAGAGATGCTCGTTCTAATAGGAACAGTAGTAATGGTATCGTTAACTAAAATATCAGTGTTTAATTGATTTCAATAAAAAGTACAGAAATTGAATACTCATGGTTTAGAGTAAATAAAGAAGAAGGGATCAATTAGTCAAAGAGTTGACAGGAGTAACATGTTACAAGAGGAAAGGCTTGTGAGTCTGAAATTGTACTACACCGACTCTACTGTTCTCCGTCTACACCGGTAAGTCTGTCTTATTACATGTCCACAGGAGATGTCAGTTTTACCCTGGTGTGCGGACCCGAGTCGATCATCTTGAGCATAGCTACGTTACATGTAACAAAGGTCGGGGTCGGACTTCGGGGGCCCCTTGGGGGGACACTGAGTCCGGACACTGAGTCTTCTCACTGTAGTGTCCTACCTTCCTGTATCCCCCGGCCCCCGCTCTGCTCCTTGTTTGACTCTTGTCTCGTTACCGTATTTATGAGACGGTACACATTCTGCCTGTCGATCGTCCTCCGACGACGTGTCGCGTCCCTCGAGTCGGTCCACGAGTCGCTGCTGTGTCTCCCCCTCCGAGTTCTCCCTCCCTTTCCTACATACATGTGTATCTCGACTAAGTACAACGACATGTCGTCTCTGGTCGTGTTGTAACAGTTCTTCAATACGAGGTTAAAATTGTTTTTCCTAGAACTTAAGGACTCAGTGTCGGACCTCCTGGCGGAGAGTCCTCTTGGTAGGTCGACCATGACCTGAAACTGCGTATAATCTTTATGTGAAAATAACCTGACTTTGTATATTCAAGTAGAAATAAAACTAGTGGAGTATCAAATACACTGAGATTGATTATTGTGAACTTTAACTCTTCGTCCTCAGTTTCATTCGTACTCTTCATTCTATTCTGTTTTATTTTTCCTCTCCCCCTTTATTGGTTATTTATTTCTTTGGACTCCCTTCTACCTCTGTCTCTCTCCTTCTGCTCTCCCTCGGGTCCCGTCCTTGACTCACACTACCCTTTGTGTTCTAAGTCAATTTAACTTAATTAAATTTAGGTCACGAGCGAAGTCGTCGTGTATATGATTTTAACCTTGTTATGTCTCTTCTAATCGTACCGGGGACACGTTCCTACTGTGCGTTTAAGCACTTCGTAAGGTATAAAAAATTTTCTTACTTTGATCTAGTGAAAGATTGTGGCGTGTGTTTTTATTTGAGTTTTACCTAATTTCTAGATTTACATTCTGGTCTTTGATATTTTGAGGATCTCCTCTTGTATCCGTTTTGTGAGAGTCTGTATTTAGTGTCGTCCTAGGAGATACTAGGTGGAGGGTCTTAAGACCTTTATTTTCGTTTTTATTTGTTTACCCTAGATTAATTTTAATTTTCGAAGACGTGTTGTTTCCTTTTATATTCGTTCCACTTTTCTGTCGGAAGACTTACCCTCTTTTATTATCGTTTACTTCGTTGACTGTTTGTTGATTAGAGTTTTTATATGTTCGTTGAATACGTCGAGTTAAGGTCTTTTTATTTGCTGGGTTAGTTTTTTACCCGGTTTCTTGATTTATCTGTAAAGAGGTTTCTTCTGTATGCCTACCGATTGTTTTGTACTTTTCTACGAGTTATAGTGAGTAATAGTCTCTTTACGTTTAGTTTTGGTGTTACTCCATGGTGAAGTGTGGTCAGTCTTACCGACGCTAAGGTTTTTAGACGTTCGTTATTTACGACCTCTCCCACACCTCTTTTCCCTTGGGAGGATGTGACAACCACCCTTACGTTTGATCATGTCGGTGATACCTCTTGTCACACCTCTAAGGAATTTTTTAACGTTTATCTTGATGGAATACTGGGTCGTTAGGGTGACGACCCGTATGTGTGGCTCCTTTGGTCTTAACTTTCTCTGTGTACATGGGGTTACAAGTAGCGTCGTGACAAATATTATCGGTCCTGTACCTTTGTTGGATCTACAGGTAGTCGTCTACTTACCTATTCTTTCGACACCATGTATATGTGTTACCTCATAATGAGTCGGTAATTTTTCTTAAGTAAACTTAGTCAAGACTACTCTACCTACTTTGACCTCGGCTAATATGTCTCACTTCATTCGGTCTTTCTTTTTGTGGTTATGTCATATGATTGTGTATATATACCTTAAATCTTTCTACCGTTACTGCTGGGACATACGTTCTGTCCTTTTTTTCTGTGTTGACACATATTGTCTGAAAACCTGAGTCTCCCTCTCCCTCTCCCACCCTACTAAACCCTCTTACCGTAAGATTGTACATATGATAGTACCTTCTTAACTTAGCGGTCAGGTACAGACTGCATCCCACGTCGAACGAACCCCGACCACGTACCCCTACTGGGTCTCTCTANTACAAACCCTTGTGTACATTCTTAATTTCTAAAATTTTAAATTTTTT